>SJYO01020080.1:46068921-46089201 GCA_006410555.1 Capra ibex | reverse complement strand
CTTCCGACAGAAAAGTGGAACGAATATAAAAGGAAACAACACGTCTTCGAAAATTAAAATTAATCTAGGGTAAACAAATAAAAACGAAAATAAAGGTCTTAAGACCCTCCACCTAGTATCTCCTAGGACGACACTAAATACAGACTCTCACAAAACGGATACAAGAGGAGATCCTCAAAATATCAAAGACTAGAATGTAAATCTAGAAATTAGGTAAAACTCAAATAAAAACACACGCCACAATCTTTCACTAGATCAAAGTAAGAAAATGTTCACCAACTGGTCAAAAGGGTCGTGGTGAACAATTTCTCTAACAGAAATGAGGTAACATATAAGAACGGAGGAAACAGTTTCTATTCCACCTACCTTTATGTTTTTTGGAGCTTAACGGTTTCGTTAGAACTCTTTATTCTTACCTTGACCTCCTTAGTTGAACGGACTGAAGTCCGAGATGATATTTCGGTGTCAGTAGTTCTGTCATACCATGACCGTGTTTCTGTCTGTATATCTAGTTACCTTGTTTTATCTTTAGGGTCTCTATTTAGGTGTGTGTATCTTGACTGTAAAAAATCGGTTGGACTCTTGGTGTCGGAAGTCATTTTTTGTTTCGTTTTTGATTTTGGTCCTACAAACGAGATAATGGTCGATGAAAGTGATATACCACTTCTCTAAAGTCTAAGAAAACCTATTTCGTTTCCTTTTTCTCCAAACTCCTTGAACCATTTCTCTTTTCTTCTAACTTTTTTCTTACGACCCATAGAATTCTCCCTTTTTGAAGGGAGATGAGACAAAACGATTGTTAACCGGGACCTGTGGTCGGAAATGTACGCTTTCGGTTCTCTTAGTAGTAACTCGGCACATTAAATAGTGTAGACGTCACAACGAAGATAGGGTACGGACAACCCCCACCAATCAGGACGTCCGGTCCCGGGTCCAAGGGGTAAGGAGGGTCTGAGTGTCCGTGTTTAACTAGGAGTCAGTCTTATGGTGGTGGACTTATCTGGGACGAATAAAGAAAAAAAAGTCCTCTCAGAAGAAGTTGGGAACTCTCCTCCCAAGGTCAGGGTCGTGTCTACTCCACGTAGGTCAACCCTTACTCGGAATAAATCCTTGGGGAGGTTCTCTTCTCAACGACGTCGAACAGGAGACGGGAGAGACCCGTGGTCTTGACAGTAAGTTTGTTGGCCACCGCCTCCGTCACCGTCCCCGTCCCACCCCCCTAACCCCCTACCCCGCCCATCCCTCACACCAGTTTGGTCGAGTTATGGAGAGGAAACATTATAGACTTCTACGACAAAAGGGACCTTGAGTTACTTTCGTTATTTTTCCATTTGACTCTCAATGACTTGGTCTTATTACTTTACCTAATAATTGGTCAGTGATTTATATGTTGTACGATATTTATTGTGTCTCAATATAGGAATCATATGGAGACTACGAAGGACAATCTTTTCCAAGACCGGAGGGTTTATATACTTCCTCGGGGATACAGGGAGAAGAAGTCGGAAGTATCCTTAAATCGAAGGACCTTCCGATCACCGAAATCCGATCTCCTCTTTACATATCCTTACATAAGTCCTTTACTTAGTAACCAGAACTCGTTTCATCTCTTTTCTACAGGGTCCTTCTCTAAATTTTGTCCTGGTTATCTAGAACGTAAGGGTCCTCCTTGTCATTATCAGTGCAAGACATGTTTACTTGTTTCCTTTACCTTTTTCCCCTTCTTAAGGTACTGGTGAGTGTCCTCCCCAACCTGATCCTCATTTCAACAGACACAGGTAGTCCCTTCCTCTGAAGATCCCTCCTTCTCTTTGTCGAAAATGCAAAGATGCAAAATCCGGATCTTGTGACCCTATACCGAGACAAAGGGTGTCAACTGATTAACTATGAACCACATGAACTTGTTTCGACTTGAACTTGTTTCCCTCAATACTTTGAGACCCGAGGGAGACAGAGATTCGGCCGGGTACCACCACCCTAAAGAAGTCAACCTTCACGAGAAAGTCACATTTTTTTTCACAAGTGTCTGTAGTCACAGGGTTTGGTAATGACAAAATTTCTCAAACACAAGTAGACATGAAGTATATGTGACACTAAACGACGCCCGTACTCCGAGGTAGATGGAGGTTTGTAGTGGACAAAACACGACACGAAACGAATCAGATAGTCAACACAGACTGAGAAACGTTGGGGTATCTGACATCTGGGGGTCTGAGGAAACAGGTACCCCTAAGAGGTCCGTTCTTATGACCTCACCCAACAGCACGGGACGAGGTCTCCTAAAAAGGTTGGGCCCCTAGTTTGGGCCCCTAGTTTGGGTTCAGAGACCGTCACGTCCACCTAAGAAATGGTAGACTCGGTGGTCCGTTCGGAACAAAATCAAAGGAGGTTTCAGTTTAGAGTAGGAGTTTGATGAAGGAGGGTAAATTCTGTAAAAGAAGAGTTCTGAGGACATTTTACGTTTATAGAAGGATTCTTTCCATTGAGTGACCGTCGTAAGGTATCAAGCAGTCTAAGGGTAGTTATGTGAAGTCATCGTTCCAGCGTTCTCGTGATTTAATCAGACACTTTCTCTCTCTCCATACTACACTATTCCTCTTTTCCGGAAGAAGGCTCGTCCGAGGTAGGCACGTCCGTACACTCGACGTCTCTCCGACCGGTACCCACATGGATGTCACGACCCTGGGACCGTCAGTACCTGGTAGTCTACTCCCGACCACCGTCTGCTGGCCACCAGAACCCTTTGTGGTTTCTATGTTAGTTAAATTACCGTCTCCCGGAAGTACTCTTTATGACAAACCAAAAGTAAAGATTTCCGTATGAATCACAAAATCCATGAAAGCTTAAAAAATGTTATACCTTCTTGTACAAAAGGAATTCGTTGTGATATGGTTTCTGCTGTAACGAGTCCGACAATTTCAACTACACGTCTGTAACATGAACTTTTCTTATGTGAAGTCAAAGAAACGAATGAAATTCTTCGGACCCTGAAGGGACCACCAAGTCACCAATTCTGACACCAAGATGACGTCCCTCACGAATAAGCTTAGGGTCAGTCCTTTCATTCTGAGGTGTACAGGGTACCGCATCAGTTTTTGATTTGTTGTCGTTGTTACTGTTGTCTACTTCGGGACTCTACCCGTGACGTCCGGAGGACCCAAAGGAAAGAAAAACCCCACACTACGAGAGGAGGAACAACTACGTGGGGGATCGGGACCCCGAGAAGAGGGAAGACACGTCTCATGGGGATTTACGAACCAAGGGATATAGAAAAGATTTATTCTGACAAATTGGACTTTAAAATAACACGTAAAACTTAAGATGAAAAAATTTTCTTACTTCGATTACTGTTTTATCGTTGAAATATCCCGATTATACTTTACGTGTATCTCTTATCTTATTACTTTGTTTGTGTTATGTCAGGGAAAATTTTGACAGAAATTCAAAAACGTCTAGAGACGAAATCCTATTCAACTCTTCAAGAAAAGAAAAGATACATTTTCATCCGTCGTCCCGTTCTGACCCTTTAGATACTTGAGACTCGGATCTGTCTGTACTTAAACTTGGTTGAGACGGAAAACATTTCACACCAGTCTGTTCAAAAAACATTCAGGAGAGACTCGACATGGGTAATTCGTACCTATCTTTAACGATACAACATCTCGACATTCCTAATCTTCATTAAGAATATAGGATTTCCGACAAAGTTCCTGATTTACTCAATTACATACGGTTCATTAATCGTGAATCGTTTTTGAGATATTTACGGTACATCAGAATGATTCAATAATTTTTTTCATTCTATAAGTATTCTTTTGATCTCTACTGTTTAGTTCAGTCTGTTACCTTATAATAAGTCATGATTTCTCTTTACGTAAAATAGTTCGGTACTTTTCTGTACCTCCTTTGGATTTACGTTTAATGATTCACTTTCTTCATTTTTCCGATAATTATATAGGGTTGATGTAAGACCTTTTCCGTTTCAGTACCTCTGTCATTTTTCTGGTTACCAACGATCCCCAAACCACACTCCCGTCACCTCCCTTTTATCCTTTTGTGTTTCCTAAAAATTCCGTCACTGTTATGAGACATACTATGGTTTTACTACCTATGTACAGTGATATGGAAATAGGTTCGTACATCTTACATATTATGGTTCTTACTTGGAATCCTACTTGGTACCTGAAACCTACTATTACTACACAGTCACAGCCAAGTAGGTGACATTGTTTACCTGGTGAGACTACCCCTACAACTATTCTCCCTCCGATACGTACTTACCTAGTCCTCCATATACCCTTTGGAGACATGAAGGTAGAGTTAAAACGACACTTAACGAGATTTTGACGAGATTTTTTACTTCAGATGTTTTAAATCGGTCTGATCCTTCTTTCTTCTTTGTTGACTCGTCACTCTGTATTCCAACGCAAGAAAGGGTGACTCAATTCCAGGACTGAAAAGTCGAGACATTTAGGTCGTCACCTTCTTTCTACTCCCGGTGACCTCCTCCCTTCTACGTTGGACTTCCTTCTACTGTCCTCTCCTTTCCTTGTGTGTCCGAAAGTCCGTCGATCAGAGTGTCGTAAACCATTATCGAACTTTACCCTCTACGGTAATAGTATTTTCGTATGTTTGTTCCTTCACCTCTTCATGAGTAACAAAATTTCAGTGAATCAGTTATTGTAAATAAAAAAACAGACTAAAACTTTCATCACATACAAGCATAACTTTTTAATCTTATTTCTCTTTTTGTGTTCCTGTTTTTACTTTGATTAGACATTGTCTGTCTTCTGATAGGTAGTGAATCCCAGTCAGGAACGTCAGAAATTATATGTCCAAAGAAGGAAGATGTTTAAGTCCGAATAAAATATTTTCATCGTATAGATGGAAAAGTCAATTACTATATTACACTTGTAACAGAGTACAGCAATCTATTAAAAGATCGCGTAAAAACTTTTTACATGATAATTTTAAAAATTTATACATAAAACACAAATAACGAATATTTTTATCGTGTTTTCGTCTAAAGACAATCTATAACCTTCGGATTCGGTTGGTTGTTTGTTTGTTTGGATTATATAAATGACCGAGGTTAGTTTCGTACTTATGAGTGAATGGTTCGTTTCTTATTAAACTGTATACTTTTATGTCTCAAGTCTTATTACTTGGATGTAGATAAGTAGTGAGACTATGTTGTTAATTGTTGAGTATTGGTCAAAAGAAAATAGGTATGTGACAGGTGAAGAAGGTAGGTTGGAAAACTAAAAGGACTCCGTTTAAGGTACATTGTACCTTAAAGGATATATTTATAAAATCATGCATACAGAGAGATCTTCTCTCTTCATAAGAAAATCTTTATATTAACACTATTATAACAGTGTAGATTTTTATCATTATTAAGGAATTATAGTAGTTTAATGTAACTTACAAATGATAAAGGACCAACAGTATAAAATTGACTGAGTGCTAGTCTGAACCCATACACTCTATGACATTCTTGAGACTCAAATTTAGACTTCATAACTATACTTGAGTGTACATAAAAATAAATTTTGGCTTTGTGTAAAAATTTTTAAGACCTGTAGTTTTTCCGGATCTTTGTTACTGATTAGGTCATCGTTTCTTGTGAAGGTCACGGTTCTAATATCCGAGATTTATACTAAAAGGTGATTCTTTTTGATCAAAGAACCTCTTTACAGTCTAAGGTTCAGACCTCGTCTTTTACTTGTTCTAGAATAGGGTTTTTCGTTTCTTTCGCACGTGTGTGGGGTCTCAGTACAGGTTTCCTGAGTCCTTGATCTTGTCGTGGCGGGAGGTACTTGGTTACTACACTAGTAAATTATTCCTATTGTAATTTTCATGAGTGTCCAGTGAAACTTTCTATCATCCTTTGTTTGACATAAAACCATGATTCGTTTAAGTTCTCTTTCGTAGTTTATAAGTGAAGGGAAGAGTCACCGAGTCTATCATTTTTAGACGGACGTTACGTCCTCTGGGTCCAAGTTAAAGACCCAGACCTTCTAGGGGGACCTCTTCCGTTACCGATGGGTGAGTTCAAAAGAACGGTACCTATCTCATCGGACGCCAGTGTTTTTCAACCTGTGCTGACTGACTAAAAGTGGAAGGAAATGTTTACTATGCAATTCTACTTACCAATTACTCCTCTTCAAAGAAAAATATAATTTAAGGTTGAGGTCTAAATCTTTTTTACATCCCAATCTTATCGTGGTAAAACATCCGAAATATACATTCCAAAGATTGTAGTGGTTATTTGTTTGTTCGTTTTGTTTGATGAATTGAAGATAAACAAACATTAGTAAGTAGAGAGGTTCGAACAGGACTAGAGTATCGTGCGGGGTCACTGTGACTGGAACCAGTGCTCTGACCGAAACTTATTCTCTTACACTTGTTTCGACTGTATCCGGTGGAGGTGTGTCTTCGTTCACGTTGACGTACCAAGCCGAGAAGAAGGGGACTCAAAGACAGGAGTCGGTACCTTTACCGGTCGTGGTCCACCACGGACGAAGGAGTGAGACTCACGGTCTTACTCTTAAGTGTCTCTCTTCTTCGCGACTGGACGTTTTTGACACTCGTTCTATATCATAGTCGAACTCGTTCGACGACTCTAGACTCCTCAAACGATCACACCAAACGATCCCCAAACGATCAAACGGTTTTCGTAGTTTGAACTGAGACTCGTTCAATGGTAGGAGTCGTTACTGTCCTGTATGTGTCCTACGTCGTTGTACAATTTACTGGAGTACCCTAGTCGATTTCGGTCTAACTCTTTTGGATGCACTATTTTTCAGGTCAAAGAAATTTTTTTTTTTCTTCTTCCTCCTCCTCCTTATTTTTCCTCTATCTTACTTTTCTCTGAATTTCTGTACGTACATAAGATATTGAAATTGGATTATTTATAGAAATTACCCTGTGGGGATCTAGGTTCTCACCAGTTCCCCACTGGTGAACGTCCACCTCCGACCTCCCAATACCTGTCTTAAAATAACATGGGATTCACAAGTGTGTGTATGGAGGAACCCGGAAACACCACCCTATTCAACTCTTCTCTTTCGTCTACTTGGTCTCTAAAATAGACATGAGAATAAGGTCACGATGTTTATAATCGCTCATTGTCGGGATTTCTCCTACCTAACGATTCCCACCCTTCCCTTCGTTCGTCGAGTCGACTCTCCGAGGACGTCATTGTATTTGTTTTTTCTGCACACCTTGAAGGGACCACCGGGTCACCGATTCTGGGACACGAGGATTACGTCCCCGAACCCAAGGTAGGGACCAGTCCCTTGACCCAGGGTGTACGGTGTCGATCCTCAAGTGGACGTTGTTAATTTCGACGACATACGGTGTTGGTTCTGACTTCTGAGGCGTACGGCGATTCTTGGCCATGTCGGTTTATTTATAAAAAAAAAAATTTTTCGTTATACAATCAGTCCTACCCTACCTTACTCTTTATACTCTTTTTTAAGTCCGTGGTAATGTAACGTACGACTGTCTTAGAGGTGAAGACTTTTTAATATCATAACGAGTTTGTAAGGGTCCAGTACTCTACTACTATCATTGATATAAGTTCTTAGTTTAAAATTTACAACTTAAGACATGGATGAATACCAAAGTTTCCTCCCTTCAACCCGTCTTCACTTTCACAACTTAGTCCTCTCTTGGGTCACACTGCCGACGTTATTTCCCACGGAAGGGTCGACCCATATGTGTGACCATTCTCTTTCGATTGGTACTTTAATACCACTACCCCTTTTCCCTTAAAAGTCGTTTCCTCTACCTTCCGTCTACCCCTATGACACTTTAATTTCTTCCTCCGTCCCATCAATAAGTATCGATAAGAAGACAATATGGAGAATTTATACACACGAAGTTCTCACTTATCTTTCATTAAACTAAACTTTATCTTTTCGTAATTTCGAACCTTTATACTTTTGTACTCTTTACTGGAGTTTAATTTACACAAATTTTACCAAAAATCCCGAAAGAAACCAGGTATATTCAGTGGAATTGTTTTGTAAAATTATTTCGCGAAGTTTTTTTATCACCTGAAAAACCTTCTTATACAGGGGTGACTAAGTTCCGTTTAACATACCGATTTTAAATACTTTTAATAACGTCTCGAGGTTTTCAGTCGAGAAAAGGGTTCCACCTACGACTAAAAATAAGACATGGTCTCCAAAGAGGGACAGGGATCAGTCCAAAGGAAATAGGTCGAGGACTTTACTCACTGCAGTGACTTACGTGAAGAGATCTCTTCTCCTAACGGTACCAGCGCCCGGTTGTGACGTCGGGGACCCCTTTTCACACGGTCGACCCCCCCGTCCAGAACCCCCGTGACTCTGGTGGGTTCTGTGGTAGATTAGTGAAAGGTGGGTCTCTGGGTAGTCTATCGTTGTTTTTCATGTGAAAGTAGTTTTAATTTTGACTTTCTGTCACTCCGTTCGAGTTACGTCTCTTAGGGAAACTACCTCCACCGTGTAAGTCTGTTTCCAAACGGAAGGTGGGTTCAACACTCTGAACCCCGTTTAATACGTCGGAAGGGTTCGAACAAAGAGGTAAGTATTCTAACCCCTTTTAAAATTTACGGCTAAGACTCAGGACGACGACGACGACGATTCAGCGAAGTCAACACAGGCTGAGACACGCTGGGGTGTCTGTCGTCGGGTGGTCCGAGGGGGCAGGAACCGTAAGAGGTCCGTTCTTGTGACCTGACCCGACGGTAAAGGAAGAGGTTACGTAGTTTCACTTTTCACTTTTCACTTCTACGAGTCAGCACAGACTGAGAAGCGTTGGGGTACCTGACGTCGGATGGTCCGAGGAGCAGGTATCCTAAAAGGTCCGTTCTCAGGATCATCTTTTATTTATACTATATGTATCTTATATAAATGTATACTATATGATCACTTAGTGTATAAGTAAAAATATGATTATCTTTTTTAACACATTACGACAGGAGATTCTAATGCACATTCACTACCCACTCCCGGCAACAGTATGTCTCTTCGTATTGGCCAACGTTTCTCGTCTCTGGAACCTCAGTCCGATGAGACCCCGAACTCCTTTCAACAAATTGGAGAGACACGGAGTCAAAGGAATAGTGATCTTACCCCAATTTACTTTTGGATGGAGTCTTCCAAAGAAACTCTTAATTAACTGGATTGGATACTTTAGCAGAGTTTGTCACGGATCACACGACATTCCCATTATTTTGACAATCGATACATATAACAAAATAAACCAAATTAAGGACAAAAGATTAAAAAGATGTCACTAATTTATAACCAAAATGTTATACTTTTTACATATTTCGGATTTTCTTTCCAAGAAACGCTATATAACTTATACTTGACAATGACTGTCTGTAAAATTAATTAAAGATTAGATTTGCTTTGATTTTATTACTCGTGACGATTTCGCTATATAGTTTGTCCCTTGGTCCCGGCATTCGAAAGATGATGAGGTAAGGTCCTTTATTTCGGAGAATCCTCACTCCAAATATATAAACGTACTCAAAAGCGGTGGCAAAAGAAATAGAACGTGAAACGTGTCGTCACCCGTGGAGTTCAGGACACAACACATGACGAAACAAGTGTCGGTCGAGATGCATCTACGTTGTAGTCATAAAGGGGTAGTTACCACCCCCATTGGAACGAATCAACAGGCTCGACACGCACCGACAAAGAAAAAATTTCTCATACTTTTCCGTTGTCGTCGACAGAGGGAATGGGCTCTGTTTGCGTATGTTTTACCGCCTGAGCAGTCGTTGACGGCTGTCTGAGGTTCGGGACACCTGTCGTTTCGAGAGGTCTCGGGTCTGTAGAGCCAGTGTCGGAGGACTACAATCCCAGTGTACGTTTGGGTCGTGGTAGAGGTGTAAGTCCCGCAGAGAACGGGCTCCCCGCCTAAGTCTTGTTAGTTGGCGACAAAATAAGTTTTATAAATCGACGGACGCGGTCTGGTTATAACTTCTTTAAATAATAAACTTAACAAGTTAAGGGACTCTTAAAAGGAGAATGACAAGTCCTTCTTACTCCTTTACCGTCACAGTGTGTGTGTGTGTGTGTGTGTGTGTGTGCGCGCGCGCGCGCGCGTGCGTACTCGAAATCCAGTTTATTAGTAGTTCTTCGGTCATCCTATGGTGAAGTTTACGCGACCACGTTAGTGTGACAGTTAGGCCGGTGGTGTGAAATGTCCATTAACGTTCGGTCCCCGTTCGGTGTTTCTGGTAATTTATGTCTGTAATGGCAAGGACTGCGGGTACTCGTGGTAGTGGTATTACTTGATCGTCGTCTGATCCTGAGGTCTAGTGTACCTGATATGTAAAGTGTTCTTGCAAATTTCAGGTCTGATTCCCTCCTTAAGAGGTCCGATATTTTAAAGAAACCTCTGTTGTACTTAAGTCTTCCTCTTTCAATTGACTCCATTTCGTTTTTATCACTACCTAAAAGAAGATTTAAATCTCTCGCCTTTCCAAAGAGAGAAAACCAAGTTGAGAAACCAAAAAGTTTCAAAGAAAGACAGGAAGAGGTCACTCAGATAATCGTACTGAGAGATTTGGATTAACCGTTTGTCTTTATTTACTTAGTGTCCGTGTGTGGGTTCGTAAAACTCCCTTAAATATCGACCTCACACATGTATACCTAGTTTTACCCGTAGGACGGTAACAACTATTCCTGGAACCGTCTGTGTGGAGTCTTTTGACTCGTTTTAATATTATGGTATTTGACATCTTAGTGACTTGTAAAGTCGTACATAGTGTTTATTTCGTTATGTCAAAGATAGTCTCCTTTAATAAGGACTATCTCGACGGTCGGACAAAACCCCATGACCCGTACTTTTATACTCTACGATCCGTTGAAATAAAGGTATAAAAATTTTGGAAGTCGTTCCAAAATAAAGTTTCTATTACATTTTGTCGTGTAGGACACAACCCACCCCTGTGTGATTCCCCGCAAAAAAATTCTTTATGGTTAAAACTCTGTTTTTAGTTTCAAATCTCCGTTTGTTCACGAAGAGACCAATTTCTTTGTATTCATCGTCTCAGAGATCCTCTCTCACGGTAAGTTGGATAAAATATATACGAGTTCTTCACCCTTATGTTTTTGTTCATGAAAATCCCGGTATTTCTGTAATGTCTTAAGGGAGTATCGAGTCAGTCATTTCTTAGACGGACGATACGTCCTATGGACCCAAACTAAGGACCCAGTCCTTCTAGGGGACCTCTTCCTCTACCGTTAGGAGAGGTCATAAGAACGGACCTTTTAGGGTACCTATCTCCTTGGACTACCCGATGTCAGGTACCCTAGTGTTCTCAACCTGTGCTGAATCGTTGATTTGTGAAAAAAAAAAAAATATCAAAACACCGTCTGATTTTGACTTGACTTGATTTTTCTGGCTAACTAAGACATACCCTGTACTATACTACAAACTCGTAGTCTTACCCATTTAGTTCTCCTTTATAGAAGTTCTTTTTTCTCTTGTTTTTAATGAACATTTTAATACTGGACAGGTTTATTCCTTATAAGTCACAGAAAAAAACATGTTTCATGTACATACCGTTAAGATCTCTTATTCTTTCGACGTACTATTTCAAAAGGTACCTACACCCTGGTTACGTACCGACCTTTATTCGAGATCCACAGTAATCTTACTCTTAATCTTTGTTTTACTTTTCATGAGAAGTTGGAAAGACCTTCAGGACAACTTGAACGTGGACTTTTAACGAAGTTATAACCTGTAGTTCTTTGGGTCACTTTGGTGACTCCTCCCTTTTAGATGACCCCCCTGCTTTCCGGACTAAGTGTATATTCCTCTCTGTGTGTAGAACTTATAATCCTATTCTCCTTGACCTATGAGTAAGTTACTTTAAGACTCTCCATAACTTTACGAGGTATACCCGAATAAGGATACGAAGGAAAGACCAAGTTTGAAGAAAAATATATATATATATATATATATATATATATGTATGAAGAAATATATATATAATATATATATATATTACAAGCTTTAAAAATAAAAGAGTGGAGATAAAGTCAGAAGTTAGTAATTTAGTTTGTAGACATGAGTAATGAGGTCTATTTGTTGAGGAAGATTTCCTTAATTTTTAAGGGATTAAGGTCTAGATTATCTCTTAAAGAAGAGTAACTGAACTAGAAAGGAGGGACCAGTAAAGAAATAACTTTGAGAGAGGAGGGTAGCGATGATATTGCGGCGGAGGGACCAAAGGAAAGACGGAGAGAGAAAGAACAGTGAGGTGGTCGAAGTGAGAGAGATAGACATGGAAGTTAATCCAACGGGAACGGAGAAGACTTCGACGTATGGGTGGGTACTCGAAGTGGTACGGGTCTGAAGTTAATGTTGGATAAGAGGTTAATAAAGGGTTTAAGAGGAGACAGGGGTAGTAGAGAGGGGGACTTAAGAACTAGGTATAAAAGTTAACAGGTAACCTGTCGGGTCCACTTACAGGAAGTGTTTATGTTTCTGTCGTACGGATTGTAGTTTGAGGTCTCAAGAGGGACGTGAGGATTGGGTGAGGAGTTAGAGTCAGGGTGTCGGCCTCAAGAATGTAACCCAGTACCCCTCTAATGTTTTCCGTAGGAAGGGATCCGATTAAGTCGGGATATGGTCTGACGTGGGACCGTGAGTCCCCTCTGAACTCGGGAATGTGGAGGAGACGTCTGACAAGAACCGCCTTTCATGTCGGACGTGCTGACAAACTTCATCCATCAGACACAGTCCCTCCCTTTTAAAGGGAGACGGAGAGGACTAAGAAAACCGCACAGATTATCAAGTCAAGTCAAGTCAGTGAGTCAGCACAGGCTGAGACACTGGGTACCTGACGTCGTGTGGTCCGGAGGGACAGGTAGTGGTTGAGGGTCACAAGTGGGTTTGGGTACAGGTAACTCAGACACTACGGTAGGTTGGTAGAATAGGAGACAGTAGGGAAAGAGGAGGACGGGAGTTAGAAAGGGTCGTAGTCCCAGAAAAGGTTCCTCAGTCGAGAAACGTAGTCCACCGGTTTCATAACCTCAAAGTCGAAGTCGTAGTCAGGAAGGTTTCTTGTGGGTCCTGACTAGAGGAAATCCTACCTGACTAACCTAGAGGAGCGTCAGGTTCCCTGAGAGTTCTCAGAAGAGGTTGTGGTGTCAAGTTTTCGTAATTAAGAAACCGTGAGTGGAAAGAAATATCAGGTTGAGAGTGTAGGTATGTACTGGTGTCCTTTTTGGTATCCGAACTGATCTGTCTAGAAACAACTGTTTCATTACAGAGACGAAAAATTATACGACAGATCCAACCAGTATTGAAAGGAAGATTCCTCGTTCATAGAAAATTAAAGTACCGACGTTAGTGGTAGACGTCACTAAAATTCGACTGTTTTTGGTCTCATTGTCCTCCCCTTTTTTAACTAAAACATACGTACCTCCAGAATATTTATATCCTGAGTTTCTTTAGTGGTTTCGTCCGTCAAAAATATACAAAATTTGTTTTTTTACTATGTAAGTACTTCTTAACTATCTGTTGTGTCAAACCCGAACTCTATCATTGATCATTTCTTCATTGTTCCAAACAAATATGTCGGAAGAGTCGGGATTAAAGGACAGAGACCACCATTCCTACAGAGAGATCCTTTCCCCCCCAAGGAAAGGATACTCTCTAAATAAAGAAGGAAAGTCTCCCTGTTTCCTCCCAGTCTCACAGGAAAAACATGACCGACAAAGGATTTATTGAAATTAAGTTTTACTAGTTATACAGTTTCACTATATTAACCCTCGTCGGACGGGACTTGGGGTAGTGGACGGTAGAAGAATAGTGAGTTTCAATCTTAAAGTCTCAATAGTAGAAATATTGATAAGTCCGTAGTTGAAGACAGGTAAAATAGAATTTTTATCGAGATGATATATTCTTTATAAAAATAGATTATATGAACGACAGTGGTCCCGAAGGGACAATCGAGTCTACAATTTCTTAGACGGACGTTACGTCCCCTGGATCCAAACTAGGGACCCAACCCTTCTAGGTGACCTCTTCCCATACCGGAGGGTGAGGTCATAAGAACGGACCCTTTAGGGTACCTGCCTCCTCAGACCACCCGATGTCAGATGTCCCAACGTTTCTCAACCTGTACTGACTCGTTGGTTGTAAACGAGAGTCAAGTATATCAATATAATCATTCCGAATTAAAGAATAAACAATTTTATAATTATTTATTTTTAAGATTGTAAAACAAAATCAGATAGATCTAACGATATTGTTTTATGGTATTTGTCCCACCGAATTTATTGTCTGTAAATAAAGAAGGTCGAGACCTCCAACCTCTAGACTTTAGTTCCATAGTTGTACCTGACCAAGAACCATTCCCGGGAGAAGACCCAACGATTAACGGTTAAAGAGTGACATAGGGATGTACCGTCTTTCTGTCGTCTTCGTCCGAAAGAGTACTTAGAATATTCGTGTGGTTAGGGTAAGAAATCCCGAGGTGGGTGTACTGGAGAAGATTAGGATTAATGAAGGGATTCTGGAGTGGAGGATTATGATGACATGATCCCCATCTGGAAGTTGTATACTTAGACCCCCCTTGTGTTTGTAAGTCAGGTATTGTAGAAAGAAACAACAACAACAACAAAAATTTCTTAAATAAATAATTAAAAACCGACGTAACCCAGAAACAACTCCGTGTACTTGAGAGAACTACGGGACACCGTACACCCTAGAATCAAAAGGTTGGTCCGTAGTTTGGGTGCAGGAGACGTAACTTTTCGTCTAAGAATTGGCGATCCGGTGGTCCCTTCAGGGGTATTGTAGAAAGAAAAGAGTCACGTCATCTATTGAGTGATCCCATCTAAATAGGGTGAAACCTCTAATACAAATCTTTCTAATTTGACGTATCGTATGACATGTTCTAGAAAGAATTTTAATTAAAAATAATCTCATATCAACGAAGTGTAACCCGATCAAAGACGACATGTCGTTTGAGTTAGTCGATATACTAACTAAGAAAAAATCTAAAGGAAGGGTAAATATAGTGGTGTCTCGTGACTCATCTCAAGGGACACGATATGTTATCCAAGAGTAATCAATAGATAAAATATGTAGTATAGTTATCGTCACATGTTTTGGAAATTGTTGGCCGGTGTTTTACACAAAAGTCGGGACACAAAATAAGGAGGTAAGAACGAGGTGAGTCTATCTTCATGAACCATAAAGAACTTACTTAGGTGTACCGAAGGACGGAGACATGTAAATATGTAAGGGACCAAGAAAGACCTTAGCGGAGTGGAGACGAAAAGGATTACATGAGAAGGAGTAGAAAGTTTAAAATTGAGTTTCCAATGAAAAAGATAGTTTGAAGGAGGTTAGGAATAAGGTGGCAGAGGGTGAGGTTGGAAGTATACAACTTTGAGATGGGGGTCATGTCATCATAATCCTCCACTCCAGAATCCCTTCATTAATCCTAATCTTCTCCAGGACTCCCACCTCGGGATTACTTACCCTAACCACACGAATATTCTTAGTACTCTTTCGAACGGAGACGACAGAAAGACGGTACATTCCTTCTGAATAGTGGAGGGGGACGTCACTGTGGTTTCGAGGAAGCTGTACTTTATACATGACGTTGGGAGAGCACGATCAACCAATAAAAAAATATACTGAAAGAGGTGGTAACCTAAAATGAGAGAGACTTCATCTTTAGTACAGAATAAGTAAAACATATGATTTCCGAATCCTAACAAACTGTATCACATCCACGAAACACTTCCAACTTACTGACTTATTTGTTTTACCTACTTATAACATTTAACTTCAAGGGAAAGGGACACAGGTTCGTCTCCGACCATCTTCCCTAAATTTATAACTGATCCCCGTATCAGATCTATAAGAGGTTGTGTGCGTTTGTTGTACACACACTCAAAGGACTCGGCATGTCGTTCAAGGGCAACCGACAGGTAAAATGTATACCATTACATTCAAAGGTACAATGAGAAAGGTACGTAGAGTGGGAAAGGAGGGGAGAGGGTACAGACATTCAGATAGGAGATACAGACAAAGAGGTAACGACGGGACATTTATTTAAGAAGTCATGGTAAAAAGATCCAAACATATATACGCAATCTTATGTCATAAATTGAAAGAGGAAGACTGAGAGAAGTTTGAGTTTGTCCCCGAGGCATAGTTTGATCTCCCCACCCTACCCTACCCTCTACCTTTCCTCCAAGTTTTCCCTCTCCTATATACATATAGATAACGACTAAGTACAACTCCAAACTGTCTTTTGTTGTGTTAAGACATTTCGTTAATAGGAGGTTATTTTTTATTTATTTTTTCTTTTTCTACACATACTGTCATTCGGGGACGACTGAAGTTTTATAGTACAAGGCGTGGGGAGGAGAAGTCGTCCTGTGGAAGTCACAGACGTCTTTCTTGACTCCAAGACATTTAGGCGTAAATAAAAGTGGTCCGTAATTTACACGATTTTTTATAAAGACAGAGGATTAAGATAACAAGTAACATCACCAAAATGTTGTACATGTGTTTAAAAACGATAAGAAAAGAATTTTCCACTCGGATTAGAAGGAGAGGAATTTACGCCCGACCTGAAAGTCCAGGTGAAGGTTCTTTATTTTAGTTCTCACCGCCACCCCCACCCCCCTACCACCACCACACTCTGTAGTCTCAAATCTTAAAATCCAGTGTTTTCCGTGAAGTCGAAAGGTGAGGGAGCGAACGTGAGAGAACCTGACGAATGAGACCTCCTCGGTCGTCTGTACACTCCTGTAAGTCCAAGGGACGTCTCTTGTGGGACACCACACCTTGGGGTCTTACGACGGTGGTCAGTTCACTCCTCGAACCTTCGTTTGGGAGGTTGGGGTCAGTTCGGGAGCCTACTGACGTTGAGACCTTGAAGAGTTGACGTGGAACTCTGGGACTGGGTGTGGAGTCTTTGGAACACACTGTTACTTATGAACAAAACAATTTGACGATTTGACTCTATTAAATAATCTGTCGGTTTCAATTTATTATGTACGTATCTGATACAAACAAAACTTGTTAAGGGTCTTATAATCTTTATCCGAGAGGATGGATAGACATTAGGAGACCTTTTCTATTGACATTCCGTTTTTTGTTTTTCCTTGATCGCAAACGGTTCCGGGTTTCATTTAAATACCTTGGGTAATTGGGTACTCAACATTATCGAACCTACATAAAGATCCAAGTTCTTCCGGAATCGATGCGAATACTTACTATAAGTAAATGAGTAAATAAGTATTCAGTGAATTTTCGTGGACAAGGCACAATCAGTGACCCGGACTACTACCATCCTAGGATGAACCAATAGTTCCTTTTACTAAATACAACACCCCTCCGCAGACCGGGAGACTCCAATTCTCTCTGCAGGTGTGGGAGGAAATTTCCCGTGGTCTCAGTGGGACTCCCTCTCCTTCACTCGGTACTTCGTGTCTGGTTCTTCTCCTAATAAATACGGGAACATCAATCCCAAAGGCTCAACTAGTGAGTGACTGAAGATGCACTGTTTGGGTACCAAAAGTAGAGGTGTCGTAGGTCACTTCCAGAGTAAAAGTCTCGGACTCACAGGGAGACGTGTGTCACGACGTCTGTACTTTACCTTTCCGGCAGGTCGTATCTTGTAGTCGTCTCGAGGTCTGGATATCAGTACGAAAAGGGTCGGTCTTTAAAAATCTGTGAAGTTGTCCTTTGAACACCGTATCTGCCTTTTATTTAACGTAGACAATTCGTCTCATTTACCCTCCCCCCCCTGAAGTTTCTAGTTTTTAGACACATTCTCTATGAGACTCTTTGGTCTAATATATTTACGAACATTCGATACTCACAAAAGTATGTCACGATAATTCTTTGGACGTTAATTCCACGACCTCCAAAAAGAATTTGTGTGTGCGTGTGTATGGGAGCGTCCCTTTAGTTAGGGGAGAGTATTTTCTTGTGACCATCCACAAGCCTCGTCAAAGGCACGGGGCCCGTCCGTGTCGTGAACCTCTGTCAGTCAGATTGGACACCCTTCTATGGTAAACTACATGGTGGTTCTCGATCTTCTGTCGTCACGGAGAGGGACCCTCGGACGATGAAGAGGATGTTTGGAGTTTGGTTCCATATACCTTCTGAGACGGGGATCTCCGTCCCCTCCTCCCCTTACTCCCCACCCCCTCTACACGAAAAGAGGTCTCGGTCCATCCCGTAAATACTCTGACAGGACGGTAGAGGATTGATCCATCCGTGCACCCGAAGTGTGGACGTCGCAGACCTTAGCTCGGCAGGACGAAGGCAAGTCGGACCAAGGTATTTCCCGTGTCTACCTTGGGACTGTAAAATCGCGCCGGTTACGGTAGTGGCCACGAGAAAAGAGTCCCGACTGAGCGTTAATGTCATAAACTTATTAAATCTGGGTAACGGTAGACTTTTTGTTCTTTTGTTTTGTTTTGTTTTTGCCAGGTCCGATAAATTGAAATCATGAACTCTGGGTTGGTCTTTTTCACACCACACCCATCTTGGTCCACTTTGGTCCTTCAGAATAGAAAAGAAATCCTTTACTAAGAGTCCACACCAGCGACCTTATCGTCGTGACGATAGTGGACCTTGACCAATATTTACTTTAAAGAGTCCGGGGTAGGTCTGAAGGACTTTGCTCTGGGGTCCTTCCCTCGGATTGGTGTACACGCAAGTGTGTCGAAGGTCCCCAGAACCGTTGTACTTTCAAACTTTTGGTGACAGAGTCTCCCCATCCAGTATTAGAGTAAGACACAAATAAATATCTTAGAATGTTTACCATCTCCTCTTACCTAACCCAACGTAAGTCCACTCTTAAAGACCGAAGAACAGAAAGGACTGAACAGAGTCCTCGGTGTCACTTTTTAGGTTCCTATGAAGGTAGACACACAATCCCACTAGCGACGACACGTCAAACCCTCCCGAGGCAGTCGTCCAGAATGTGAAAGAGTTAAACGTAATGTGGGTTCAGATCAAATAGGATAAAGTATAACGTTATTACGAAAGGATTTTTTTCGTCTGTTTACAACACATGCAACTATAGTCCATCTACACAAACCCGACACTTTCATGTGTCTCCGGGTGTATCTCTTTTTAAAACCGATCGTTGCTTGTTGATCACGATTGTAGTGTCTTAGTGCGACCTAAGTCCCGTCCCCGCCCGTCTTTACCTCTACAATACTGTAGTAAGAGAAGACAGTGAGTCTGAAGTGAGTCTTTTGCATCCGGAGGAAGTCTTAATTTTCCCCCCCGTCCTAGATATTGAAGGCGAATTTATTTTATCGGGGAGACAAATTCCGAGAGTATCAATAATTTGATTACAATCACGTCATGAAGACCGGAGTGGTCACATTCTTCGATTTATTGACGTACACATGATGCTAATAGTCGTTGACCTTCGTTATCACAGTCCCGTACGTTCTCGGTGTTTAGTTTATAGAGTAACAAGAGGAACTGTCCGAAGGAGACAAGGTGTCTACAGTAATCAGGGTCCCTCGACTGGACGTTAAAGAGATTAGTATTGGTAGGTCATAATCTCGAGGTTCTCACTCTACAAAAAGAGGATTTCAAATCACTTTCTCTAAAAATGTTAGTACGAAGAATACGTACCGTCAGTCTTTTACTATTTTACGACAAGACTCCATAAAACTCTACGGTATATTAAATTATGTACTGACAGTAGTACAAAAAGTAACCCAATAAAAAGGTTCTCTTCTAAGGTCTTAAAGAACATCCCCCATTAATAGTCGCATGTCCGATAGACAACTCGTCGAGACATTTCCACTTCTTCACCCTCTCCCGACATCTGATAATGATCTTATTTGAGGGTCCCTTTGTTCGGGATCAAGAGTTGGAGTACTTTCCATAATGGTAGAGTGATAGGGATCTTATCCGGACCTTCTGTTTTGTCTTAAATTTTAAGACTAGACTGAGAGAGTCGTTGTAATACTAAAGACATTTACGACGTGATATTAAAGGGTTTGAAAGTCAAGTCAAGTCAAGTCAGTGAGTCAGCACAGGTTGAGACGTTGGGGTACTTAGCGTCGTGCGGTCCGGAGGGACAGGTAGTGGTCGAGGGCCTCAAGTAAGTGTGAGTGCAGGTAACTCAGTCACTACGGTAGGTCGGTAGAGTAGGAGACAGCAGGGGAAGAGGAGGACGGGGGTTAGGGAGGGTCGTAGTCTCAGAAAAGGTTACTCAGTTGAGAAGCGTACTCCACCGGTTTCATGACCTCAAAGTCG